>CM035144.1:73997325-74002325 GCA_020205605.1 Panax ginseng
AAGTTTTGACTTACATACTCCATGAAATTGGTGGAATATCCTTGATATTTAACGCTTTTATCGATGCCTTTTCATGGAAATATTCTTACGAGCATTCTTGAATTTTACTCTATAAGCGATGTCCGTATTGACAATTTGGGCGTTATTGAAGTCTGGATAAATTAATTCTTGAACTTGTTTTATTGGATTCTTATATCATTGTCATCATCCTCGTGTTTATATTATGTTGAAAGTCATTTGTAACATGGTGCATAGATGGACTTGGTATGATTATGAATGAGGATTAATCGGTATAATCATAGTAGTAATGTTACAAATGATGTGGTAAAGTCCTCGTTTGGCGTAGTGCATTAATGGAATGATTGTTGGCATGATCATGACCATTGATGAATACGAATATCCTTGGCCCGTAGTGTATAGATAATTTATGGTTGTGATCTAATGAATATCCTTGGTAGTAGATGCGAGGATGATGTGGATTATTTATTAAAGTGAGTCTCGGTGATAAAAGTGATGAAAAACCTTTTAAATCATAAAAGATAGTAGATTTTATTCTCTGCTTGGCTATTTTAATGGATTGCTTGTTAAGCTGTGATTAAACTTGATGTTTTTATATTTTATCGGTTTAACATTGTTAAAAATTAATGATAATTTATTCTACATTATCTTAGTCATAATATTTCTTCTTGGGCTAGTTGAGCTCACCTTTCTGCTCCGCAGTTCTCTTGAGGAAAGGCGTGGCGGGACTAGTCGGGAGGCGGGTGGCGGTCCGGATGATAGTATTAGTAGTCCTCACTATTTTGTTAAATAGTATGGCAATAAATGTAATGAGGACTCCTTTGAGTGTGGATATTGTCTAGATGACAATATTCTTATTAAAACTTCGAGCTATATTTTGTTGTATTTTTTACTGGCGTTTGTATAATTAAGTTGTATTTGTATTTTTTGTACCATGTATACGGAGACTCGAATGGGTGATGTATATACCTATTTTTGGGGCGTCACAAATATCCTTGGCACTTTTATGGTGCATGGATAAATTGTGGTCGTAATCTAATGAATATCCTTGAGTAGTAGTGCGAGGATGATGTGGATTATTTATTAAGCTTAGTATCGATTGATAAAAGTGATGAAAAACCTTTTTTAAATCATAGAAGATAGTAGATTTTATTCTCTACTTGAGCTCTTACAATGGATTGCTTGTTCCCTTCTGATTAAACTTGATGTTTGTTATATTTTATCAATTTAACCTTTGTTGAAGACTAATGATAAATTATTACGCATTATCTTAGTCATAATATTTCTTCTTGGGCTAGTTGAGCTCACTCTTTCGCTTTCATTGTTCTCTTGAGGAAATGAGGCGTGGCGAGGACTAGTCGAGAGGAGCGGTGGCGGTCGGATGATAGCATTAGTAGTCCTCACTATTTATATGAAGCTGTGATAATAAATATATTGAGGACTTATTTTTGAATTTGAATCATCTAGAAGATAATATTTGTATTAAAACTCACGACTCATTGTATATTTAAGGTTGTATTTGTATTACCGTACCATTTATTTGGTGACTCGAGAATAGGTGATGTATATACCTATTTTGGGGCATCACAAATTTCCTTCTTATTCACTCGTAATTTTCTAAATTCAAATAGTACCTGCCATTCTCTATAAATAGGATGCTCGGTTTAGAAATGAAAATCACACGGAAATAGAGAATTCTTCTTCTATAATATTGGCGTATTTCTTTAGAGTTTAAGAAAGGTTTGAGTGTAGAAAATAGTACGAGATTTTCTTCTAGAATATCTGCCATACCGGTCGAGAAATACTCTCCTTTTAAGGTAAGGGATATTATTTTTGTTCAATATTAAGTATGAAATAATATTTTCTTTCATACTCTTTAGTATATAAGTAATATTATTTACGTTTGATTTAATTTTACACTCATTTTTTTGTTAAGTATTGCTTCTATACTCCTTGAAATTAGTAGAATATACTTGAAATTTGTGCTTCATCTAGTATCGTTTCACAATGATATTTTACGAACATTCTTGTTAAATTTTGATCTTTTTATGCGAGAGTACTATTCATGGAGTACTATTCATGAAGTACTATTCATGGGATACTATTCATTGAGGAACTATTCATAGGGGTAATATTCATGACAAAAATTAATTTCTTTTTTTGTCCAAATTGTTTTTACATGAATATTATTCTTAATTTACTCCTGGCGGTTATCATGTTGACAATTTGGACATTTTTAAACTCTTGGATAAATTGAATTATAAATCTTTAATATTTATCCTTGATCTCGTTTGATTGAATGCTTATATCATTGTCATCATCCTCATGCTTATATTGTGATGAAAGTCATCTTTGGCCAGAAGTGCATAGATGAATTTGTTGATTGGTATGATTATGACGGGGAATTATGTATCGGTATAATCATGACGTAATATTACAAATGATGTGGTAAAAGTTCTCATTGGCGTGAAATACGGTGATGGACAATTGTTGGCATGATCATGACCACTAGTGATACTAACTAATATCTACGGCGTGGTGCATGGATAACTTCGTGGATGTGATAATAATGAATATCCTTGGGCGTAGTGCATGGATAATTCATGGATGTGATACTAACAAATATCATTTGGCGTGAGTGCATGGATAATTCTATGATGTGGATTATTTATTGGTTTGTATTACATCGATAAAATATTGATGATGAACTTTGAAATCATAGAAGATAGTAGATATTATGCTTTCTCTTAAATTTTCTAATGGATTACTTGTTCCAAGCTATGATTAGACTTGTTGTCTATTATATTCTATCGGTTTTACACTATTGAAGGCTATGTGAAAATTTATTATGCATTATCTTAGTTGTAATATTTTTATTGGGCTAGTTGAGCTCACCCTTTGCTTTCATTGTTTTCTTCTTGAAATGAGAATATATTTGGGACTAGTCGGGAGAGCGGAGTTATGGTCAAAGTTGGTGGCTATAGTAGTCCTCACTATACTATAAAATAGTGTGATAATAAATGTAATGAGAACTTCATTTGAGTTTGGATATTATCTACGAGACAATATTAAGTGTTAAAACTCTCGACTTACATTTGTTGCATTGTATAAATGAAGTTTGTATTTAAATTTTTTTGTACCATGTATTTGGCGACTTAGAATGGATTGTGTATACCTATTTTGGGGCGTCACATACATAAATTGCTACGATTTTGTGCAATATTGCGGTATATTTCTTCAATTCTGATAGTGTATGTTCATATGATAAATAATGTGGTGCTTGATATTTTTGGTGAAAATTTTGTGAGAATTCTTGAGATGCAAATTTATAGGCTCTCTAACTATATAACTATATATATATATATATATATATATATATATATATATATATATATATATATATAGCGAGAATCAAGTGCATACCCTTATCTTACTCACCGTGCTCACCTCCCTTTAGCAGACGGACTGGTGACGGTTTGATCGTACTGATAGTAAATACATACTTTTAGCGATGGACAACATATATGGCGTCGCTAAAATTATAGGCGAGCGGTTGTATAATGAAACATCGTCGAGTCCGTCATCATTAAAATGAATGGTAATAATAAAAATGTCTACTGTTAATCGAGACAAATATATATATATATATATATATATATATCGGCAGGATCTTAAGCTCACCTCTTATCTAGCTCACCTTGCTCACTTTGCCCTTTAGCGACGAGCAGGAAGGCGACGATTGGTCGAAAAATCATTATATATTTAATGCAATCGTTATATATTTGTAAAAGGTAAGCTAAAAAAGCTAAGATAGCAGGTTCTACATATAGCGACAATTTGAAATCGTCTTGGATTAAAATCGCTAAAGGTGAGTGAACAAGGTGAGCTGAATAAAGGTGAGCTTTTAAGATCAAGAATATATATATATATATATATATTACTTAATTTTCTAATACTAAAATTCACTAATTAAGTAGCATTTACTTAATTAGTTTTAAAACAAATCAAATCAAATCAAATCAAATAATTTATACTTCAAATATTAATTAATTTAATCAACAATTAATTAAAAAAAAATAAATTAAAATTTTTATATTTAATATAATAATATATAATTTAGAATTAAATAAAGTAAAATAAAATTTAATAAATGAAATAAATATAATTTAATAAATAGACTAAATTAAATTTACTAAAATAAAATATAATACAAAATAAATAAAATAAAATAAATTTAATAAAATAAAAATTAATTTATTGAATTAAATTAATTTTAATAAAAAAATTTATAATAAAATAAATTAATAAATAAATAAAATAAAATAAAATAAATTTATTAAATTAAATCAAACCCCCAGCTGCTTATACTTCTTCTCCTTCCAAATATATAGAACAAAATCATCCCTTAAATTAATTAAAAGGCTAAAAACTTAGCAACAAAAAATTGATATAAACAACATTAATTTATTGTATCTGATAACTGAAAACAAGAGAGAAAAGGAGATTAATATCGATTAGACCGTCGCGCTACCAGAAAATACCAAAAATTGAGGCTTATATAACAATTAGCCGTAGTTCTTAATTTTTCACAAGTTAACAATTAATTAATAATGGCGAGCTTTACATTTCTCTGGTTCTTTTCACTATGCCTAGTAGCCTCCATTGAGAGTTACAATATTGAAAAGGTTTCAATCCATTAGGGAAGTTTATAAGGAAGGATTTGCTCAAGAAGTTTCATGCCTCTGAATTTTCTGTTGGGACTTCACCGGTGTATATTGGTCATCAAGACAGGCTTAAACAACTTGACAAGATTGATAGTTTGCCTGGACAACCTGATAATGGGTGGACTTTGATCAATACTCCGGGTATGTTACTGTGGATCCTACTGCAGGAAGAGCCTTGTTTTATTATTTTGTGGAGTCCCCTTCTGACGCTTCGACTAAGCCACTTGTGTTGTGGCTAAATGGTGGTACGTGCATAAT